>CATQJL010000001.1:89338583-89358783 GCA_958299035.1 Cylicocyclus nassatus | reverse complement strand
GCTTCTCTCTAACTGCGATTCTAAGTTAACTGACATCCTTTGTTAAAACACATTGCTTGTCCACGAAATGTCGCAGAAATTTCGATAGCAATAGAAGATTTTTGATTCTCTAGGACAATATTGAGCTCTTACGAAATCTAAAAACAAGACACAAAAAGGAAAAAGCAAGTGTTTAACTAGTTTTTTGGAAGCCTTCGACGCGGTTTTATACTATTTTGGTTAAAATCGTATTGCGTTTGAAAATATTGATAAAGGAAATCTTTCGTGTGCGCCTTAAATAAAGATTTCCTCAAAATCATGGGCTTTGAGAAAAGCAAGAAAAACCGATTTATCTTCATAAAGCCTAAGACATACTTCACGCGATTCTGCGCTGCGTCCACGCGACTTGACGATTTGTCAGATGCACAGACTGACCGTAGACGAATTTGCATGGGCGCATAGTTTTCTTTCGCAAGTTGTCACAAAACCCTCAAGTATGACACAACTAAGGCGGTGTTTGCGTCTGATTATGAAGAGACGTTGCAGTGCCAGATTGACTAGAGTCGCATGAAGTATGCCTTGCCACACCTCACACGATTGAAGTCGCGACACGATGTGCCAATATACCAGCCAGCATGCCTTCAAATGCTACAGTAGACCGCAAATAAATAGTCTTTACAACTTTTGTAGATTGATAAAATGTCTTATCATCTGCACATTAGGGACTTGCGCAAGATGAACTGTGGACAAATGGAATGTTGCCTAATTACGTTACGACTGAAATCGCGTAAGGATGGTCAAGGCTTCAGGCCTAAGGCGCGCAACAGCATTTGAGAACAGTTGTTTTGACTGAAAATGCGTCAAGTTCCCGTTTTCCTTGCAGTTTTGATAGTTTTGTAACAAAGCATAGAAGCATTTGTTGAACAGCTTTTTTATAAGAAAACGGAGGCGAGATAACTCAGTCACTTATGCGTGAATTTGAATAATAGAGTCGCTTACTGTATAAATACTCGTCGTTGATCACTGCTGCAGCAACTTTACAAATCTTGCGCTGATTCAATGAGGCAATAGTCTTCAATCAGAATTCCTCCAATACATGTGGAAAATGCAGTCAGCGGGCTATACATATAGTAGCACTACTGGTGGCTTCAGCAGGGCGAGTGGAGTGAATGATTAAAATTGTGGAGTTAGATGGCCGATGACAGCTTTCTCGCTAAAGTGAATAGGCAGTGTTTAAGTTGAGTAGAATAAATTTAGAGAAATTGGCCAGCAACAATGTGTCGTCCACATCATCTGTGTTTCACTCTTAGCGTACGTCGCCTTAATCAATATAGATAGTTACACCATCATTGAGGTTTTAGCTGATTTTGTGTATTAGAGCTGCTTATGGCTCTGTGATGATTGTAAGCTCAACCCTGCTGTTAGGTATAAGTTGAGAATAATACCCAGGGTAAAGGGGGGGGGGGTGCGGCACGCGACCGTCGGATACGACCCTCCCCCCCCCCTTGGGCCGGACCGAGCTATTTTTTTCAGCCACAAGATTCGCCTTAGACTGTGAAGGACGTTGAGCTTGTGCCGCATTATGTAAATCAATCAAGCTTCTAATGTTTGTACTATACGAGTAGAAACTGTTCTCTTTGACCGATTCGCATGTTAAACAAATTTATTGTTATTCGATGTGTTTTCCTTCATACAAAAAAAAACTTCAAGAGTCCATTTGAGATCAATATACATGTAAGCTAAATAATGACAACAACGAAAACACAGATAAAATTACCGTACTGAACAAAATTACGCTCACCGGACACAGCTTAAGTCATGCAACAATACCGAAAGATGTAAAACTGAGAAGGTAGTCAGAATATTGAGCATTACTCCTGTGCTTCATAGTCTCTTCGAACACTGAAATACTTCTCCCGGTTCTCTTCGACAAATGAGACGAAATCCGATGACATCACTTTCAGAGCCTGAAATTCACAACTTTAAACAAAGATAATATGGTTATCACTCAGACGTACCAAGATGTTCCCTAAGTCCGCGGGTAAATTTGCCAATTTTGCGGCAAAGCAATTAAATAACCTCAAAAGATGCGGTAATCCATAAACAGAAGTGAGCCTGATGGGTACACTATCATCTGGTAACAATGTTGAACCTAAAAAAATTTTCATATGGAATCATGTCGGCTACTCTCCAGGAAACACTCACCAAAATACGGACGCCTACGTGATCCGTCATCTCCATTGAGATCTGTAAGCCGGAAGACGTAAAAGTTCAGACTGGTACTGATCTCTCTCGGGCTGATACAGTAATAAATTCCTGTAAAGGCGAAATTATAAGCTTAAGACCTCATAGCATAGGAACGTTGAGGATCAAAAGATAGAAGTCGAAATATTCTGAAGTATTGTACTCACACGTGATACGAGAACCAATGGAACTTTCAAAGACTCAATGCAAAGTTCGGAAAACATAAGTGATGAAAAACCCACCCGAGAATCATGTTGAAGTAATCAGTAATCATTTGACAGGATCGTATGAGTGCAGTCACACGACTAGAGCTGATTTCATCTCCTTGGGAAACTGTTAATTTGTCTCCAGCCCACTCAAGCTCCATGTCGAAAGTAGAGAGAAACTACAAAAAGTTACTACCTCAGTAGCATAAATGACCCAATATTAAAATGCCTGGAATCATGCTTCGTGGAGGATCATGTCTTATTGACGTGATCCTCCACGAATAGGATATACAGCTGGTAGTTTAGCCAAAAGAGTCGCTGCAAAACATCATCCTGATCTTTCTTGAGTATCTCACGAAGGGATTTTGGCAGATTTGCATAATGCTGCAACGAAATTCAGGGTAAGAAAAGTATTAGGTAAGGATATAATTAAGGTAACTTACAAACTCCACAGATTTGGCGCCTTTTGATAGGCTGGAAACGGTAACTTTGGGAGATCTGACTACAGATCTTACATATTTGTTACGAAAAGACATCATGTTACACTTATTTACACGGCGAGGAGTCACAGCAGGACTGGCGGAAGCAACACTTTCTCTTGAGACAGCATCCTAGAGTATGACTCGCTATGAACATACTTTCTCATCAGTTGAAACGTAAAGATCCAAAAAGATATAAAATTCATGGTATGATCCAACATAATTAGTATACACTATTAGAATAAGCAACTTACAGCGTTCGCTTTGGAAGACTTCCGTTTCTTTACAACTTTCGCGCTCTCTAGTTCAGCCTAAAAACGTTTTTCATGCAGAACAATAGATCACCCAGTTAAAACAGATAAACAGAATGCTTATATAAAGAGATAAAAATTTCTATGGCTACATTGTACTGGAAGGCATCCAAATTATTTAGTTTGCCGCCTTTCTGCATCGTTTACGCATTAACGCAGAAAGGCGGCAAGATGAATTTGCGTGCTACCGTAATCCGATATTTTGGAAGCCGCACGATAGATGGTAGTTAGTAGTAGAAGCGCTACATCTCAGCTCTGCGGGAAAGTTTTGGATGAAAATCGTACTATAGAGAGAAGAAGGTTGAGCGGTAGCAACGACATTAAAATCGTAGACATTCAACGGCTTTAAGGGTAAGTTAATGGGGTGCGGCAGCCGCAGCTTTTGAGGGGGGGGGGGGAGTGCCGCGCCCCATTAACTATATCAAAAAGACATTTTTAGTAAACATTATTTATACGAATCGGTAGTCTAAACCTCATAGATTCCATAGGAATGTTTTGAGCCTGATTCGTCTTCTTAGCTCTGAGTAATATTTGGTGAAAGCACAACCATTGAAAGCGAAGAATGGGAAAAATGAGAATTTGGTTGGCTTCTAATTCCACAGTTTGGAGGTGATGGATGTTGTCTTTCAGAAGCATCCAGGAGTGGTTTGAATCACTTTGCAGTATCGGCAGGGCAGATTCCATTGACGTTCTGGTTTGGGCGTTGTCTTCAAGCTTCCACCATTTGATGTGTACTTCTTGTTCTGTCATCGCCCTTCTTCTCCTGTCGACTGGGATATTGAGATCCAGTATCAGCGGCCGATGTTGTGGCACGCATTCTTCACCTGGGATGACTTTGCTATCCTTTACATATTTGAGCTCGCTGTACCGTACGCTCCAGAAGTCTATCTGCAATTTGTGGTCTCCGCTGGCATACTTGACGAGGTGGTTGGTTTTCTTGATGAAGTACGTATTCGCCAAGGCTAGGTCGTGGGCTGTAGCGAACTCTAGAATACGTTCTCCTTCGTCGTTACGTGTCCCGTAACCGTGATTTCCATGGCACTTCTGTAGACCACTTCGTTGTTCTCCGACATGCCCATTGAGATCCGCACCGATCAGTAACATCTCTTCTTTTGGTATTGAACCGACGTAGTCATCAAGCAACTGCCAGAATTCTTCCTTCTCCGATTCTTCACATCCCACTTGCGGTGCGTAGGCCGTCACTACTCGAAGCACTTTTTCCCCGGTATCCAATCTTATACTCATGAGACGGTCACTCATTCTATCTACACTGGTAATCTTATCTCTTAGGCACGCGCCATACTTGATCCGCTTAATCCACTTGATCCGCTTGATCCGCTTCACCATTGGTCAGTTCACTGACTTGACCAATGACGAAGCGGATCAAGCGGATCAAGTGGATTAAGCGGACTAAGTATGGCGGGTGCCTTAGAGCTTCAATAACGACTATGCCGACACCGTTTCTGTTGTTCGTCATTTCTTTGTACAGAAGTTTGTAGCCATCTCCGATGTTACGCGCCCTTTTACCTTTCCATTTGGTCTCCTGAATACATGCGATGTCTACTTTTCGTCTTCTGAAAAGATCGGCCAGATCGCGGTGTCGAGCTGTGAGTGAACCGACGTTGATAGTAGCTAGACGTAATGCCGAGAACTTGGATGTTTTCCTGTGATGAGCTAGCTTCTTTAGCCGTCCCCGCTCATCTTGAGACGTCCACATTCGTCGGGCTCGAATGTGCGTCGCCTCCGGGGAACGCCCTAGCTTTGACTCGAAGTATACTACAGTGCTGGCCAAAATTATAGGTCCACTTTAAAAAATGCCATAACTCACTCTGTTGTGAATGAAATTTTCCAAAATTTGGTAGAGACGTGTGTTTACCAGCCTACCATCAGTCTTCAAAACGGTTCTCGTTTTCATTTGATTATTCAAGAAAAAATTAGAAATTTTGAAAAAAAGCAGGCTTGAAGGCCGGCCAAAATTATAGGTCCACATGGAGTTTTTACTGATTAAAACACTTCTTAGCTCCCGATTTTTTTAGGCACACATCCAAAAACGTAAAACAGCTGCATTGGTCAAGCTGTGTCATACCTCCAAAAAGAACTGATTATCTGCTTTTTTGCGTTGAAGATGCACTCACATGTATTTCGCTCCACAAACCTGCGTTGAGTAAGAAATTCTGCAGTTTCTCAGCTGGATCGGAAGGGACGGGGTTTCATCTATCTTCTGGATGCTTTTTGACGTGAGCATTGAGGGAAAAACCCGACATTTGCTGCTGAAGCAAATCTGACATTGGCTTAATCGGCAGAGTAAGCCTCAGTTTCTGCCCTAAAACCCTTTATGCATTGTCATTATAACCTCAAGATATTGTGGAAGCATTTTTTACACAAGAATAAAGCTGTTCGCCATACTCGCAAGTGTCCACAAAGCTGCCTTGCTTCTTTTTCGAAACATGAGTTGTGTGTGCAACGTAATAATGGTGTTACGCGATCCAAAATAGCTTTCCAAGTGCTACCTCACTTAGATTTTTGACACTAATTATTTACTAGGTAGTGGATACAGCTTGTAGTGTATGTTAGCACATGATTCTTCTGAAAATTTTGGTCAAAGCCACAGCCGCTTTGGTGCTTGTCGTAATCAGTTTCTGCAGAGTGATTTCAGTAATTATACTCGAATGCTAGGATCTCTAAAAAGTTGTAACTATAGAATACGGACACCCCTTCATAGAAACAATGCTTTTACTTTACTCAATGCTTCTGAGAACATTGTAAAAGATGTTTGAAGGCAGAAATTTAAGCTCAGAATTGCAGTACTGTCAATGTCAGACTTGCTTCAGCAGCAAAAAGTCGGGTTTTTTCCTCAATGCTCACGTCAAAAAGCATCCAGAAGATAGATGAAACCCCGTCCCTTCCGATCCAGCTGAGAAACTGCAGAATTTCTTACTCAACGCAGGTTTGTGGAGCGAAATACATGTGAGTGCATCTTCAAAGCAAAAAAGCAGATAATCAGTTCTTTTTGGAGGTATGACACAGCTTGACCAATGCAGCTGTTTTACGTTTTTGGATGTGTGCCTACCTAAAAAAATTCGGGAGCTAAGAAGTGTTTTAATCAGTAAAAACTCCAGGTGGACCTATAATTTTGGCCGGCCTTCAAGCCTGCTTTTTTCAAAATTTCTAATTTTTTCTTGAATAATCAAATGAAAACGAGAACCGTTTCGAAGACTGATAGTAGGCTGGTAAACACACGTCTCTACCAAATTTTGGAAAATTTCATTCACAACAGAGTGAGTTATGGCATTTTTTAGAGTGGACCTATAATTTTGGCCAGCACTGTATGAGACATAAAAGAGCATCTGATGCGACGAGGTTTCTTCTTTAGCCGGCTTGTCGCTTGCTTCCTCTGTGGATGAGCAGCCTGATGCTGGATTCGTGAAGCAAGAGCTTTGCCAAAGAAATTAGGCCCGCCGCGGAACCGAACCTGCGACCTTCCTCGCCGTGGTCAAGGGCACTAAACTCTCGGCCAGCTCTGCCCCATCAGTGGAAGAACCGTCCTTCTCTAAAAAGGGCGAAGGAGGAGGATCTTTGGGATACCGTCCAATATGCCTGCTAATGTTTGCACAAGTTCCAGGAATATTATCGTCTGTTGCATATTTAGGACACTGGATGTAGCCGACAAGAACATGCTGAAATTCGCAAAGGGTTCGGCTGCCTGAATCGCTTCCAGACGGCTTCGGGGGTCATAAAAGTCTGCCGGATACCGACTGCCTCTCGTCCTAACCATCGCCGATAGCGAGAAATTCTTTAGCGTGGAAATCAGTGCCATTATGAGTGCTAGTCGATCAAAGAGTACACCCAGCGTGAACGCTAGCCGACTGGTACAAAGACTGTACAACAACGATGCAGTTATTCCATCGCCTCAACTATCCCATTTGGGAAGTGAGTCCTACAAGGCAACACAATTTCGCCGTAGATGTTCACTGCCTCCTTACAGTGGGTGGTGAGGTAAATGTACTAAGAGAGGCATACGAGTTGATAGAAGATGTCTGTCGAACCTTCGTTTTGCGGACGACATCGTATTCCGGCGCTTTGTTACGCAACTGAGACTTGGGCCGACACTGCACCCGCGTCAAAAGCTTTGCGGACCACCCACGGAGCGAGCACAGTTTTCTAAAGATGACCCGACAAACAACACTTTTGGACTTCGCAGTACGGATAGGAGAGGAATGTCCTGTCTTCGTGACCCAGCGGAATACGTTGCAAAAGCTAAACACCGATGGGCCGGTCACATTATGAGAGGAACAGACGACAGGTGGACACTAAAAACATCTAAATAGATTCCTTGCGAAGCCAAACGTCTTGAGGAAGACCGCTAATGAAATGGGCAGACGAACGTAGAACGGATGTACCAGCTGAGAAATCGACTAACCTTTAGCCCTGAAACTCGTGGCTTCACGAGTTTCAGGGCTAAAATCAACAATGGGGACTTCTGAGATGGAGCCCGCAAGTGGGGACGGGCCATCTAAGTAGCAAAGTAAGTAAGTATTTTGGGCAAAAGTAGCCAGCACGCTAATCTGCATAACCTGATGCATGAAAGTTTTCGAGCGACTCAGGAACAACGACGTACGAGTTTCATGCTTTAAAAGAAGTCCACTACGTTTTTGACCGTTCATCGTGCCGAGCCTACAATTAATCGCTCAACTTCGGAGTATGGATTGAAATCTATGAGTGAAAAGAAAGGAGTTATGCATCGCAACGACCGAGGAGCTTACCTTAGATAGTCATTCTCTGGACTCTTTATTAGGTCAGGCGCCGCGCCGAATAAGGCAAAACTCTTGCTTGGGTATAGACACTGTCTAGTTTGGAATCACAGCTGCATTGAGTCGATGCTTGTGATTTGTAGTTACGATCAGGGCTCGGCACAGGTGGCTTAAAAGCAAGCTGGATATCGTTTTTGGGACGAAAAGCAAAGGGGGTTTCGTTTTTGTGAGCGAAGACATACGGAAAAAGGAAAATTGACGACGGCGACCTTTTTTTTTTAGTCGACGTTTGGTTTTTGGGGGATTTTCGGGAATTTTTCAGGTTTTTAGAAGAAATTTGGTTCAGGGTCAAAGGGGACTTCGTAAAAATTCCCAAAAATCAAGGGGGACTTCGTTTTTTCCATTTTCATCTAGCCACCTCGTGCCGAGCCTTGATTACGATCCATTTTATTATTCATTTTCTTTGGCGTTGTGCTCTAATAAGCAGGGTCGCGAAACCGAAGAGACAGACCGCTACGAGATGCATATCATGAGCTTAAAGCGCTGATTCTAAGTCTGCTTTTCAAACTTGTAAAACGCTTTTGAAAAGGAAGTTATGGGATTTTTTTCGCGAGAAATTTACGAGGAGAATAGCCAGAACTATCAACACCTAGGCACTTTCGTCTCAAACCACAATGAAACAGCATCCATGTCCAATGTAATGCCATCCTATAGCGCAACAAGAATTTGAACGATTTCCGTGATAACTCAATCAAAACTATGCAAATTGTGTCCAATGAAAGGCGTCCATATCTTAAAAGCGTTCCAAATACAGAAAGTAGATTTGAAATCAGTGCCTCAAGCTCTTTGTAAGTATGAATCCTGCGGTAATCGACCATTCTGACTAGACGCTCCCTTGTAGAGAGAAGGTGATTCTAAAATTGATTGCACTTGCTTACCGTTCCGGTGGCGTTGGCGGTAGTGCTCAAGTCCTACCTTAATTGTTAGAAATCTTCGTACTTTACATTTTCCTTCTCAACCAATCACACGCCGTTTGTAAGTGTGCACGTCAACGGTAGAAGCTTACAAGCATGGTAGAAGGTTTATGAGTTTGTGTTGAGAAGTAGGTGTTAATGAAAAAACTTTATTTCAACAGCAATGAGAAAACTTCAAAAATTTCCCCAAGGCTTTTCGATGAGGCATATGTATCCGCCGAGATAATGCGGAAGATGAGCACAGCCGACTTTTCCTTCATAACGGACAATATGCTTGTACAGTTTTTCCTCGGACCTGGACATCGTGTGTGGTTACTTTAGTTCAATGGGTAAATAAACCGAACTCACTTGAAGTATCTCACTTTGTAGTAAAATGCCATTTCAAAGTCATCCACAAATTTTAATAGTTTCACTAGTTCTCCTGGATTTTTAAGGTTGTGACGCAGAGTGTACGAAGAGATGTCATCGACAACTTTGTTCTCTACTTTGCGATGGTACTAGAAGATCAGTACTTCACAATGTCCCAAAAAGATGTAATCTGTTACGTTAACAACTCTCTTCCCACGGTGTCGCTCAAAGTACAGATGACTCTCTGGAGCTCGGTTCAATTCAGATCTACACTGTGGTGTTATTTACCCAAAGCTCTCCATTACTGTTGGATTACGGTGAAAATTTCAAGAAGAGTCGCCTCAGTATGAAAATCAAGCAAGTTGAAAACGTTTGCACTAAGCCAATTAGGGTTTCCAATCCTTAAAGTAATTTATACTTTACCAATACTGCTTTGTTTGAAAGTCATGCGAATATACCATAATACCTTTTTCCTAAAATTTCTCGGGAACTTTTATCACTATGCCGTTCTAAGCTGGAAGCTTCTATGTAATCTCATAGTAATGAAGAGCGGTTGGTGGATTGCTCCATGTGCATCTAACAAGGGAAGGATACTTGATCACCGCGGCTATTCATGGTGATTTGTAAATCAAAAAATGCGCCTTTTGGTGCTGGTTCGGATTCTTCCATATCTGCGAAACTATAACCTGGATGGCGTTATGATTATTTTTCCATGAATAAACTGCGTCACTGCGGAGGGTCAAAATCATCAATAAGAAATTTTTTCCCTTTTTAAATGGTGCATATGTTTAGATAGGTTTGATAATTTTTTTTCCTTTTCAAATGCTGAATATGTTTAGATAGGTATAATACAACAGTACTCCTTTCAAGATTCTTTTAATAACTTCAAATGGTAACCTAGAACAAATTTGGTGATTTTAACTACACAAAAGCACGCAGATTTTCTAAGAAAAAAAAGTTCATAACTTCCTTCAGAAGATCGTTTCGCAGATATCGGGCACAGATTTGGAATTAGCGTTTCGAGATGCATCTTACAGTATACATCGCATTCCAAATGGCCACGGTGACCGAGTATGCTTTCCTTGTAAGTTAGAGTTCCCTCTACATAATAACAAAGAAAGGTTAGCAGAAAACTTTGTAAAGAGTTATCAACGGTCAAACTCAAACAATGCATACCTTTTGTGCTCTGTATATCGGCAGGCGAAACTGAAAGGAGATCGTAAAAAGCATAAACATCAAACTTACCCAAACTTTTGTTCCTTCTAGTAAAATTTTCAATTTTTCTCTAACAGCAGGTTTGAGAGTATAATCGTAGCCGTATACAGCTCTAATACACAAAATCACCTGAAATCTCAATGGTGGTGTAATTACCTATATAAATTTAAGGCAACATACGCCAAGAGTGAAACACAGATGAAGTGGATGGCACATTGTTGCTAGAGACCCAATTTCCTACATTCATTCTGTTTAACGTGAACATTGCCTAATCAGTTTAGCGAAACAGCTGTCACCGGCCACCTGACTCCACAATATTTTAGATCATTTAATTGCCCTGCTGAAGCTACCATAAGTGCTGCTAAGTTTATAACCCGCTGATTGCCTTTCCACGTGTATTGGAGATATTTGATTGAAGATTATTGCCTCACAGTTAAAGCAAGATTATTGTAAAGTTCTTGCAGCAACGACTGACGACAAACTAAATAGTATACAGTAAACGCACCTTATCATTCAGAATTCACATGACTGCGTAATTTTGCCTTCGATTTCTATAGAAACTAATTTAACAAATGCTTCAAAGCCTTGTTACAAGAGTATCAGGGCTGGGAGAAAAACGGAAACTTGACGCATTTTGAATCGAAACAACTGTTTTCAAATGCTGCAGTTTGCGCATGCCTTAGGCCTAAGGCCTTGGCCGTACCTCACGCGATTTCAGTCGTGATGCGATTTGGCAATACTCCGATTGTCCACAACTCATCGTGCACAAATCCTTAATGTGTATATGATAAGACGTTTTACCAATCTACAAAAGTTATACAGATTATGCATATGCGGTCTGCCAGTGTGGCCTCGAAGACATCTGGTATTACCAGATCGCATCGCGACTTAAATCGTGTAAGACAAGCATATTCCATGCGATACTGGTCGATCTGGCACGAGTCGATTTGGCAGGTACAACAGACACACCATCAAACACGGAGGAGAGTCTTGAAATTTGAGACCTTCAAAAACGATTATCATTCAACTATTTTGCGATGCCAGTGAGCCTTTTCGAATCTGAAATATCAGCATTGAAATTTTCTTGCACAGCTCAAGAGGCATTAAAAGGATGAGTTATAGAATTTTTTCTCCAAGACTATACGAATCCAAAACAAAAAAATCCATCAGAAAGAGGAGGAAAAGTGCATCGAATAGCACCCAAGACACTTTCCGGTTGACGTTCTATGAGTTTTGAATTAAGCAGGTAATGAAATTGGTAGTATTTGTTAATATATGCTACTGAAAGATTATGGTAAGTTATAGACAGGAGAAAAAAGTTGTACTTTTCCTGTGTGTTTTGCTCTATCCAAGTGTCGCCTCGGAGAGTTGATATAAAACTTGAGAGATTGTGAAAATTGATTATCTTAAATAGCATGGGTCGCATTTTGGTAATTTGCCGAGAGTTCGTTGACAATGCTGCAATGATTTCAAAACCTCCAGAAAGAGGATGAAGTGCTGCATCGAATGTTTCTAATCTTTTACAATTCATTGTTCTCGAAATGTGGCGTTCATTTGTATAGAGCAAAATTTTGGAACGACCTAATATTAAGTTAAAGGGATGTCATAAGTTTTGTTTTTTTTTTGGAAGCAAATTTAAAATTCGGATCTTTTGAATCACCCGAGAAATCCGTTTCCACAGTGCTCTTGGCACATCGAATCTCAAGCTGCCTCGTTCGTCACATGCATTCAGTGATGTGCCGTAATTTTTGAAAAAAACAGAGAATATTACAGCAAGACCTACGCTCACTCATTTGAGTTTAAACACTGTCATTCAATCCAAAACATGTTTTTTACGCTTAAAGTGGAGGCCCTCGGGCATTTTTCACGCCGATATTCTCGTTTGATGTGAAAGACAGGCTCTGACTTTACAAAACAAAAACTTTAGTTTATCTTAGGACTTCTTCTACAATCTTGCAGGGTGTTTGACAAAATGATACTATGCAAAAAAAAGGTTTTCATATTATGCCTTCCAAAAATGCCCTGAAGATTCTTCGTAACCTTTAGAACACACAAAAATCGTCTCTTCCAAAATAGCAGTCATTCTAATTCCCATGTGGTAGCTCGAACAGCTACAGCTAACTTGGTTGGCCAAAGTGCTTTGTTTGCTACTTTCAGTACTCTGTACAAGTGCGTCAAATGTTTGGTTAAAAGAGAGGGCAAAATGCCTTGATAGTTTGTCATGTTGAGTCAATGTAGCAATAGCAATCCTGGAATACTGAACCAGGAAAGGTGCACTTTTTCAAACAACAAATCGAACCTCAGTAATATAACTTTCTAGTGTGGGAGCAAACCACTAACACTTTGTACAGAGCAGAGATGTAGTATCGTATGATGGAGCAACTACCTCCTCTATCGGTAATAGCAGAAAACTTTGGTAATTTTCGGCTCAATGAGTTCGTAGGCTGCTGGGTTCATACTGATTCCCATGTTCCGGAACTGTTCCCGCACAATTCTCGCACTGGCTGGAACTGTGCGGGAACAGTTCCAGAACTGTGCTGCATGCGCTGCAGCCGCCTCGCACCGTTTTGAACGGCGGGAATTGGAGAATTTTGGCCGTTCTCAACGTTTTTTCTTTCGAATTTCTCTCATTTTGGCCTTATTCCTCCACCCCGCTTCCATTTCTGATCAGCCGAACTTCGAAACTCGAAGCGGGGTAGAAGAATGTGCGCATTTCTGCTCTGTGTATGCGACAAAATGAGTGTTCTTGGGTTCGTCCATTCTCCCTTGATTTTTGTTTTGATTTTTGCTCGTGGTTTTTGAAGACAACTTCATTTTTTCCAGGAAGCGGCTGCTAGTTTCCATAGCCATCTGCCACGAATTAGGGAGTAGGAGCAATTCTGAAACATAAACTCGGATTTGTCTCTTGCTTTTGATGATTTTGGGCGTTCTCCGCCTCTTTCGTTTTTCCATATCGTTTGCTTTTTCGTTCTTTCTTCTACCCCGCCTTTCCTAGTGATGAGAAAAGCTGTGAATTTGAGGCAAGGTTGAAGATTGAACGCTGTTCTGCTCCATGTATCCGTGAAGATGGGCTGTCGTGCGCTTGTCCATTCTCTCTTCGTGATTTTTGCTCAAAACTGCTTCATTTGTTCCAGGAAGCCGCTGCTAGTTTCCATAGCCATCTGCCACGAATTAGGGAGTAGGAGCAATTCTGAAATTGCATGAATTGGGACTTGTACCTTGTTTTTGATGAGTTTCGTTTTTGGGCTTTTTCAGCCCCTTTCCTTTTTTAACATCGTTGCATCTTCGTCCTTTCTTCTACCCCGCTTATCCTAGTGATGAGAAAAGCTGCGAACTTGAAGCGGGGTTAAGGAATGGACGCTGTTCTTTTTCATGTATCCGGGAAGATGGACCTTCGTGCGCTCGTCCATCTTCTCTGCCATTTTTGTTCAGGCCTACTCCATGTGTTCTAGAAACTTGTCTAAGTCAATTTCAATACAGATGCGAGACGGTAGCGACTAGCTAGAACATATGAAGTAGATCTGAACAAAAATAGCGATACGAGAATGGACGAGCGCACGAAGGTCCATCTTCCAGGATACATGAAGAAGAACAGCGTCCATTCCTTAACCCCGCTTCAAGTCCGCAGCTTTTCTCATCACTAGGATAAGCGGGGTAGAAGAAAGGACGAAGATGCAACGATGTTAAAAAAGGAAAAGGGCTGAAAAAGCCCAAAAACAAAACTCATCAAAAACGAGGTACAAGTCCCAATTCATGCAATTTCAGAATTGCTCCTACTCCCTAATTCGTGGCAGATGGCTATGGAAACTAGCAGCCGCTTCTTGGAAAAAATGAAGATGTCTTGAGCAAAAATCACGAGCGAAAATCAAAACCAAATCAAGAGAGAATGGACGAACCCAAGAACACTCATTTTGTCGCATACACAGAGCAGAAATGCGCTCATTCTTCTACCCCGCTTCGAGTTTCGAGTTCGGCTGATCAAAAATGGAAGCTGGATGGAGGAAAAAGGCCAAAATGAGGGAAATCTGGCAGAAAAACCGTTGAGAACGGTCAAAAGTCACCAACTCCCGCCGTTCAAAAAGGGCAGGGCAGCTGCAGCGCATGCAGCACAGTTCTGGAACTGTTTCCGCACAGTTCCCGCACAGTTCCATTACAGTGCGAGAACTGTGTGGGAACAGTTCTAAAACATGGGAATCAGTATAAACCCAGCCATAGCCAATAGAAAGAGGACAAAATGCTGCATCGAGTGCTACCGAGATCTCAATCTTTGTTTCACGAGATGTGGCATTTATTTGAAAAAGCGAAATTTTGGAGCGGCCTAATACTTTGCGTAGAAAGTGGATTCGACTTGACTAAAAGCTTGGGATTTTTTTGCTTCAGTATTTTTTGCAATGTCGCAGCTCAAAGCAAACCGCAATCATTTTGATTAAAAAAATACCATAAAGAACCAAATCCTCTGAGTTTACAGAAATTTTGAGTCGATGTCAAAGAATAACAAAACTATATGGCCCATGTCGCCCTGCAGTGATGTGTATATGTGCAGAATTTGTTTCATTTGATGACTGTTAAGAAAAGAAACCACGCGACTGGTACCTAGACTGGTATTCTTGGATGCAAAACTCACTGAACAAAATTTAGCGTCCAGAACGAAGGTTTCGCATGAAAAACCAAAGATTATTGACTTGGCATTACGGCGGCTGAGCCCGTCGAACGTGACAGTTATGTTCACGAACTAGCTGGCAAACCCAGCTCCGCCGGGCCTGTCAGTAATACATTGGCAATCAGCTTGCCCCCCCCCCCTGTGCCATCTCACAGCTCTGTAGCTCAGGGTTGAGAGGCGACTGACTGCGAGGCGAACGCAGCAGAAAAAACGAGTGTTATTGTATGTACAGTCGAGTAGATTTCCTGCTTAATATAGTGTCCCTGCAGACGCGACAACGCTGGGACGTCAATAAATGCCTTGCGAGTTCCCGAGCTAGTGTTTTCCAGTGTTTTCCTTGCTTGTTTCATGCTTTTTAGATGATTCGTTGCTAATAAAGAGGAAAAGGGTGAGTTAAAGAGTAGTTTCTGTTTTCTTGGAAGTTCTATCATCGCATATTCACAGATATCCACGTGGAAGCATTTCGCGTCAGCTTCTTGTCTATTTTTTTTGTCATTTCCTTTTCTTCTGTCACTTCTTCTTTCAAACCTCTTCCTTCTTGTGAGGCGTTTCTTTAAACGCTACTTGGCTTGTCTTGCTGCAACTTCGGCTTTCATCCACAAGAAATAGCATTCCAATCAAGTACTTCATGTGATAAAGACAATTAGTCAATCGTAGAAACCTACTAGCATTCAAAGAAGTACCTCACAAGAAGAAAGAGACATGAAGTGACAAAAAAGTAGGCAAAAAGCTGATGCGAACTGCTTCCATGTGGATATCTGGGAATATGCGATGATAGAACTTCTCAGAAAACAGAAACTACTCTCTAACTTACCCTTTTCTTCTTTGTCAGCGACGAATCACCTAAAAAGCACAGAATAAGCAAAAAAACACTAGAAAACACTAGCTCGGGAACTCGTCAGGCAATTATTGACGCCCCAGCGTTGTCGCGTCTGCAGGGACACTATATTAAGCAGGAAATCTACTCGACTGTATGTATATCTGTAAGTGTATCTGTGTGCAAGGCTTGGTTCGGCTCGGTTCAGAACTAATGCGGAATATACGTACAGACACACATATACACATACAGACATTCAGCTCCATAGATAAGATTATGAACGGTATCCCTTGTCATAGAGAGCAGCTGACCCATGTAGAACAAACCCAGCCATTCAGGGTGTTGAAAAAGATAGCGTGCACTTGTGATTGTGACATTTGCCAAATAGGCACCCCAGCTCCAAAAGTAGTTAGAACAGATGATTATGAAATAAAAATAGCCTCTAAACATAAAAGAATCTGCAGTCATTGGCATGTATTATTAGGGCTATAATTATATACTTACAAGGATTGTCAGGTAGCTTAGAATCGCGTTTTGAGATGAGACACACATATTTGGGTTCAGCATCAGACGCTGCTTTCAAATATACTGTTCCTAGCCGCGGCACATCAATGTAAAGCGAGTTATCAATTTTCTCCGTGCAAAATTTGCACGGAGAAAATCGATAACTTCTCTTTGACGTACTGACATTACAGTGTCATCACCTAAGTGCTAATTGACTGTATAGTTTCTTGTCAATCACAAAAGACACGCCATTATAATTTTAGCACCTCAGCACCGTCTATAGGCAGATTTCCATCTACAGACACTCTTACCATATGGAAAAGTATGGCAATTTAGCATAAAGAAAGCTCATAATTTCCTTCAGAATAATGCGCCGCAGCTAGTAACATCATATTTGGAATCAGCGTTTGAAGCTGATTCAAAATATATGTGCTTCTCTCGAAACGCGATTCTAAGTTACCTGACATCCCTTGTTAAAACACATAAGATTGCAAACCAGCGGAGAAACTGATCCATCTTCACAGAGCCTAAGACATACTTCACGCAATTCCGCGCTGCATTCAATCGACTTGACGATTTGTCAGATGCACAAGTTAACCGTAGACGAATTTTAGATGCATGGGCGCATAGCTTTCTTTGGCAAGTTATCGCAAGCCCATCGAGTACACTAACAAGGGAATGGCCAAAATTCGAAGTGGCCAATCCCAGCAAGCTGTATATCGTTGAACACTCCATGGAGGGCTGGGTACACATACACACCCGCCTTAATTATCTGCTTCCCGGTCTCCTACACGAAGTTATGGCCCTCGATTTCGCTGTGGGGCCGCATCAGGTGCTGTGTCGTGCCACTTGGCGACGAACGTAAACTCATACTCTGATAATCGCCGGGGCAGGCGGCCATGCGATTTTTGGGCAAGCAGACACCGGTAAGATAGTTCGCTGATTTCTTGCGCTCCGCTTGCATTTGGAAGAATATTGGCCTTTTTTTCTGACGAAATGCTCGGAGAATTGTCGCGGTTTTTCTATGGATAGGTTGCGGCAGTGGCCGCATCCTCGCGGAGTTTCCGCGAGAACATGCAAAATCTTCCGCAGAGAGAAAGCACTCCAAACTTGGGTAATCAAACCAGCGATGACAGCTTTGCCACGCAGAGTCTCACCTTTGCTCGGCGTACGCCCAAAACTGCTTAAAAAGAGTCCGAGTGCCTGCTGAAAGTTTGGCCAACGCTCGCTAAAAGAATTCAGTAGACGACCGCTTGCAGAAAACTCGTTGCGTATTACGCGTACGTACGCGTACGCTTTGCGTATTCTGCGTGATTCTCGTAATTCTGCGGATCCTAGAATATCGCGAACTTCTAGGAATATCGCAGACTTTGGTGGAAATTCCGGAAATCCGCGAAGTTTACGGAAATTTTGCACATTCTGTGAGCGGTTTGAGCAGATTTTAGCGCAAATTCGATCAAACTGACTCTCTACCATGCCCCTACAGTATACTTTCTACGTGTCATCTACGACAATTTAATGGCAATACTGTCATCAGCACACTGAACAATGCAACCAAACAAAAATTTGCAAAATTGAGCGGACAGTTACTGTCTAGCTTATATACCTATCATAGCCCGCTAGATTCTGGTACTCCTATGCACTAGATGATGCGTCTCGCAGAGTTGAAATGAATGATGTCCTCGGATTCAAAATTCGTCCATTCTGAAGCGAGATATGGCGATGCGACGCGATCCCGACGGACTCTAGTGATGTGCGGCGCACTCCAATGCTCTCTGGCAGACTTTAGTAAAGTGTGGCACACTCTGCCGCACTCCGGCGCACTGCAGACCACTCCGGCAGACTGTAGTGCGGTGCGGCGCACTCCGCTGCACTCTAGCAGACTGCGTCGCACTCCGGCGCACTGCAGCGCACTTCGGCGACTTTTTTGACGAATTATGAGCGACATTGTAGTGTGAGAACAAACCATTAACACTTTGTACAAGCAGAGGTTTGTAGTATTGTACTGATAGAGCAATTATCTCCTCTATCGGTAACAGCAAGAACTTTTGGTAATTTTCGAGCTCACAATGAGTTCATAGCCACTAGAAAGAGGACAAAATGCTGTATCGAATGCGACCGAGATCTCATTCCTTGTTTCACGAAATACGCTATTTATTTGAAAAAGGAAAATTTCGGAACGACCTGATATTTTGCGCAGAAGGTGGCTCTACTTAACTAAAAGTTTGGGATTTTTTGGTTCCAGTATTTTTTGAAAAGTCGTAGCTCAAAGCAAACCGGGACCGTTTTGATAAAAAAAACACCATAAAGAACCAAATCCTCTGAGTTTACAGAAATTTTGAGTCGATGTCAAAGAATAACAAAAACTATACGGCCCATACCGCCCCATTGTGAAGTGTTGTGCAGAATTTGTGTCATTCAATGACTGTTAAGAATAGAACACGCGACTGGTACCTAGACTGTTTCCTTGGATGCAAAATTCACTCGCTCTGAACAAAATTTAGCGTCCGGAACGAAGATTTCGCAAAAAAAACCAAAGATTATTGAGTTAGCGTTACGGCGGCTGAGCCCGTCGTCAGTCATGTTCACGAACTAGCTGGCAAACCCAGCTCCGCCAGGCCTGTCAGTAGTATATTCGCAATTAGCTTGCTCACTTCCCCCCCCCCCCTGTGCCAACTCCCAGCTCTGTAGCTCATTGCTGAGCCAGACTGCGAGGCGAACGCGACGTATGCAGCGTACGCCGCGTACGCTCCTATGATAAAATATACCGCGCGTACGCTGCGCAGGTCATGTACGCCCATACGCCGCACACTGTGGCTGAACCCTTGAACTTTGCAAAAAAAGCGAGTATCACTGTATGTATGTGTATCCTTAAATGTATCTGTGTGTAAAGCTTGGTTCGGCTCGGTTCAGTAATAAAAGGGAGCACACACACACACACACACACACACACACACACACACACACACACACACACACACACACACACACACACACACACACACACACACACACACACACACACACACACACACACACACACACACACACACACACACACACACACACACACACACACACACACACACACACACACACACACACACACACACACACACACACACACACACACACACACACACACACACACACACACACACACACACACACACACACACACACACACACACACACACACACACACACACACACACACACACACACACACACACACACACACACACACACACACACACACATACACACACACACATACACACACACACACAGCCATTTGGTTGAAAAAGTCATAAGCAGAGCAATAACAGGAGCAGAGAGCAATAACGAAAAACCAAAGCAATACTTAATTGCCGTTTCGTTCCTTCTCGCTATACGCACGTTGTGAATAACATGGATGAGACTTGACTTAATGGCTCTGATTTCAAAGCGCACGTAGCTGCCGAGAGGTTCAAGATGGAAGCGCCCATGGCGCTGCTAAAAGTCGTGATTGCATTCTTATGCAGAACGATTAGCATATTCGTGATCTGAGCTCCAAATTACACTAATTAACTCACTAGTTAATTTCACTAGTTAATTCACTAATGCTACGGACCAAGACTACATGAGTTTACCAAAGCCTAAAAGCAATCCGCGAGCAGCCGCCGGAGTTGGCAATTTCCCGCGATGCGTGCCAACTTGCCGGCATCTTTGA
>CATQJL010000001.1:89315318-89338083 GCA_958299035.1 Cylicocyclus nassatus | reverse complement strand
AAGCAGTGGTATCAACGCAGAGTACTGCACCATTCTGTAGAGCGGGGTTCAACTTAGATTTGTAGTATGGAGCGAATCATCGATCGCTCTTCATTACTGTGGAATCATGGTATGAACTTCTAGCATGCGGATTCAATGTGGAATATGCCATCTGACAAAATTTTTTCTCAAAAATCTGAAAAATCGCGTATCAGGGTTTTCGTTCACGCTTATTCCACTACAGTTGCAGCGGTAGAATTTGTCCAAAATTGCGGGATTGTCGGGATTCGCGGGATTCGCGACTTCACAGGATTCGCAGGATTTGGGGACAAGCGGGATTCAGCTGTAACTTCTTCCAGAACAACTTTATATGAAATCTACAAGAAGAATTGGCTTCAGATTGATGAGACAAATCTTTTGGTGTATGGCATGTCCGTAATTCATGGTGACACGGTAGTCATATGGTGATACCTTGTTATTTTCTATGGTAAGGCTTTTGTGAACATTTATCACAGCGTAAATCGCGAATAGCAGGTTCTGGTACGAAGTTCTCATTATCGAAAACTATCGCGAAAAATTGGGCAGTTTTTATTTACCCTTAACACTGATATAAGCATTTGATCATTTATCACTGATAATACCATATTTTTGGATCATTTTGGCATATGGTAAGAAAAGTACTGCAGGAAACGCTGAGTGGATTTCTATCGCTCTTTCTCTCATTATAAGTGGTCTACAGGCTTTTCTACTTCTATTGCTCGGTGCAATTGGTAGATCCCTCGCTACAGCAATCGATCTCATTGGCACATGCCACTGCTGCCAATTCTTACGTAAAATGGCATACTTGTCTCAACTCGCTTCACGCCGAAGCCTGGGCTGAGATTCTGCACTTACATGAAAGATGAACGTGGGAATCGACCGCATGAATTTAAGCCATTCTTATCTGTCGTTGTCATTGATATCATCATTTTATCATTTATCACTAATGATATCACAAAATTGCATCATTTTCGACATACAGTAAAAAGTACTTTAGAAAACGCTGTGCGACTTTTTATCGCTCTATCTCTTGTAGTATGTAATCTACAGGCTTTTTCGGTTCAGTTGCGCTTTTGGTGCAGTAGATAGATCCGATCCCTCACTGCAGCAATCGACTGATTGCTCATCATGCGCACACCCTTGGGACACCCTGTTTAATATTGGCCGAGCTGTAAAAAAGTACAAGAAAACATATACGCGAATTATTGGTTGCCTTCAGAATATCATAAATTTATCCAGCAGATCTGTTATGTCATTAGGACGATATTTTCATTTCATTTCATTTCCATTCGACCCGTGCAGGATGTTCCAGGACATGATAAAAAAGTATTAACTATACATAGCACACAACATTAACGAAGTTCACAACGTCATCCCAAGCCCAGAATAGATACTTTATGTGGAAGAACATAGTGTAGAAACAGCTTGCGTAAACACGTACAGAATTGCATGAGTGCTTGCGTTGGCATAGACTCTGCCCATGTTGAATTCTTCTGAACACAAAATGTGGAGGCAAAATATATGTCGCGGAGGGGTCCCCAGCTCCAGACTCAGTGGTTACGAGCTCTTCTGCATCGGCGAGGGAAGCTGAGGAATCCGTCCGTGAGATAGAACAACGACACATGAGGAAAGGGTGGCTAGCTTGCGCCACGCTGTTATGGTCTGTCACTAGCACAACGCACAACGAGTCAGAGGCCCTAAGCTACCAACCAACCCCCTAAGGTCTGCTGCCAGCCATCTCGAGCCGTTCACACATGAACAATTGTGGATCACTTGCAACTTAGGCACTAGCGCGAATCGTGCCTGGCCTTCCGACTGATGGAACCTTCCGAGACAAGTACACAAGGAACACAAACAGCATACAGATTTAACTGTGTCGTCTGAGCCTATGGCTATCACAAGAGTCAAAACACTACAGTTCAAGTGCCCATCATTTATCCCTATTTGAACCAAACACACAAACAACTCAGTACAATGGGCAGGGTACATACAGACCGGCCAGTGATCTCACCTAGGGTCGGTAAAAAGAAACACCCCGCGGAGTGACTCCTCTGCCCTGCGGCAAGCAAGGAGCGCACAACCGGGTTGGTCAGCAATGTTCAACACCTGCACGCTAGGAGGACTGTCAGCTGCACCTCGGTGCAGCTGACAGTCCTCCTAGCGTGCAGGTGTTGAACATTGCTGGATCGAAAAGGTGCGCTGCTTGATCGATCAATAGACAGTTGAGGAAGTCGACCGCTTGCTGCTAGACGAATGAGGCGAATGCGTGACATGTGCGAAGTTATATGGGAACGAGAGGCGGGGCAGCGCGAGGACTGGCGCTTTAGGACCCAGCGCTTTGCGGTGGCAAACTCCCTATAAGGAAGGCGTGCGCGACACCCTGGGCGGCAGAAAAAGGTTCTTAGGTATGCTCCAGTTCACCACCTTACCTATGACTACAGGTTAAACGTACATACATAACCACGAGTAAAAGTAACCCTAGTACGCGCGCTGGCCTACCTCGTATCGTAGTAACAGCCGATTGTCTTACGGGGATAGCATGGAGAGTCGTCGGGGGCTCTACGTTAGGACTTCTGGTGGGTCTTTCGGCTGTTGAGGAGGCGACACTTATGTTGACGACGATTGGGATCGGCGACGTTGACGGAAGTCGTGGTATCGGCATCTGATTCGACCATGACTTGACGTGGATCTTCTTGACGACATGACGTACGGCTCGACATAGACTGAACGGCAAGTGCTGAAGATTCAAAAGTTCTAATTTAGCTTAGGGCGTGATTATTCACACCAAGAGGGAAGAATTTAGACAGTGAGGGGGGGGATTTTCCTCACTACTCAAAGCAACCCAGGGTGAAGTCAAAGTCAAATAAAAGGGGAATCCCAAACAGCAAAAAACAACCAACACGGTCTCCCACCGTGGTCTCAAAAATCGCAAGCTGCGGCTCGACCCAAAACGTGCACATTGCAGCTACCCTAAATTAAGGTTAGCAACAAAATGTGGTGAACTTTAGGCTCGCCGGAAAACGAAAACAGAAAACAAAACAATAAAACAAAAGTGTAAACTAAAAAACCGTAAACTGTGGGCAAGTCCTTGACAACTTTCATTGTGGCAAACAACCAAAAACCGTGGCACTCCCCATGAGTGCCTCACCAGTCAACCTAAAATAAAGTTGACGAAAAAAAAATGAAGCGTGAGCTTAAGGCTCACCAAAAAAATTGTAGGTTGTGGAAAGAAAGTAACGTAGGACAAAAACATACAACAAAAAACAAACTTACCTGCGGGGCTGTCTAAGCCCCCTGTCCCTCTTCGACGTAGGTCTGCCAAGGCCTTATATTGCTCTAAGTGCAGATGGTAGTCCTCCGGATCGATGTCGTTGATCCCATGGCAGTTGTTGAAGCATAAGGATGTCTCGTGCTGCTTCGATCTACATCCTCTGCATCTCCTTCCGCGGAAAAGACACCTCCTCAGCGTGTCGGTCGCAACAAAACATCCCCCGCGCCTCGCGTTGATCTCCATCTTCTGCGATAGATGTCGATACATTGGGCAGCTGGACCAGAAGTGACGTTGTCTACAGAAGTAGCAGCGGGTGGGTGTCTCTTCCGGTTGCTGATCTCTACGCTGGTGCTCAGGCTCACGATAGCCCACTTCGATCGAGACCACTTCTATAGGCTGCTCACGTTGCTGCTGACGCTCCCGTAGAATGGGCTGTAGGGCCCATCATGGGGGGGGCTGTCGAGGAGGAGGAGGTGCCGATAATGTTGCCGAAATCTCCTGAATAGCAAAGCCTCTGTGTTTGGGTCGAAGTGTGTTGTGGCTACTGATCAATACTCCAGTTGTTCACAACTCATCGTGCGCGAAATCCTAATGTGCAGATGATGACGCATTTTATCAATCTACAAAAGTTATAAAGGCTATGCATTTGCGGGCTGTGGCATTTGAAGACATCTGGTAAATTACCAGATCGCGTCGCTACTCAAATCGTTCGAGGTGTGATCAAGGACCAAGGCATACTTCAACCCTTGGACAATTGGAAAGAAGCTATGCGCCCATGCATCTGAGATTCGTCTACGGTTAATCTGTTCATCTTACAAATCTTCAAGTCGCTTGGATGCAGCTCGGAATTGTGGGAAATATGTCTTAGGCTTTATGAATCAGTTTCTCCGCTGGTTTGCTTCTTTCAGGGCCCATGATCTTGCGGAAATATAACTTTACTTTGATGAGAGGCTTTCTTTATCAATATTTGAAAGACGCACTATGTTGATACGGTAAATGATGCTAATCTAAATCCATATAAAACCTTGTCAAAGACTTCTACAAAATTAGTTAGAGTTTTGTGTTTTGTTTCCTCTTTATGTCTTGTTTTCAGATTATGTGAGAGATCAATATTGTCCTAAAGAATCAAAAATCTTCCATTGTATCGAAATCTCTATGGCATCTCGAGAACAAGCATCCTCATATGATTGTTGTGGATTGTTTAGTTGTTATGGTGTTTTTTTAATCAAAAGGGTTGCGGTTTGCTCTGAGCTACGATTTTTCTAAAATTTCCTCGCTGTATAGATCTTCACTGGAACAAAAATTTCAAACTTTCAATTAAGTCACCGCCACCTTTTGCAAAAAGTATTAGGCCTTTTCGATAGTAATTTTGCTTCTTTCAAATGAACGCCACATTTCGTAAAACAAAGATTGAGAGATCTCGGTAGCATTCGATGCGGCATTTTGTTCTTCTTATATATAAAGCTGAATGTCTGTATGTATGTATGTCTGTCTGTACGTATGTAGCGGAATAGAAATTTTTATTTCTGAACCGATTTGGATCAAACTTGGCACACATATACTTCGGAGCAGGGAGCGTGTCATAGACTACTTTTCGTTATCGATCGATATCGATTTTATCGATTTTTTGCAAAATTTTTAGCTACAGGGCTGGGAGTTGGCACAGGGGGGGGGGGTAATCGAGCATGCTGATTACAAATATATTATTGACAGGCCCGGGCGGAGCCGGGTTTGCCAACTAGTTTTCTAGTATTTATGAACTCATTGCAGTGAAGTGAGCTCGAAAATTGCCAAAGGCTCCTGCTATCACCGATGAAGGAGATAATTGCTTTATTAATAATATACTACATCTCTGCCCTGTACAAAGTGTTAATGGTTTCCTCTCACACTAGAAAACATTGTATGACTGAGATTCGATTTGTTGTTTTAAAAAAGTGCAATCCACCTAGTTTGGTCATTCAAAATTTTCTATCGCTACAATGACTTAACAAAACAAACTGTCAGGGTATTTTCTCTTCTCTGTTAAGCAAACGTTCAATGCACTTCTACAGAGTACTGAAAATAGCAAACAAGGCATTTTTGGAAAAGCATATTATGAAAGACTTTTTTGCGTAGTATAATTTTGTCAGCCTACAATATTGCGGAGGAAGTTCTGAAATGAATTGAAATATCTCTTTTGTAAATATCGGAGCCTGCCTTTCACATCAATCGAGAATATCGGCGCTGAAAAATGCCCAAGTGCATCCACTTTAAGCGTTAAAAAAACACAACCTTCAGATTGAATGACGGTGTGTTTACACTCAAATAATTAAGTGCAAAGCAAAGCTCCTTGTAGTACTCTCAGTTTTTTCAGGATTATTACGGTTCCCGGGTGGTTTAAAACAGCCGAAATGCACAATTGATGCTAAAAAGAAAAAAAAACCTATGACACCCTTTCCGATTTTAGTTTCTTTCGAAAATATTAGGTTGTGACATAAGTCTTGTTACACTTAACTTCTAACGGCGATAAGTCATACACCTCATAGTCTTTGCAGGACTTCAGGGTACCAACCGATAGAGCAAAGCAAGCTCTACAAAATGGTCTGCAAAATTTCGCACCAGCTCCGACCCACCGTAAGTTTGCAGCCAAAATGTGAGTCGTACTGAAATTCAAAAAATCGCGAAAAATTCATATCTTTGTTTAAACAAATCCTACGGATCTCCAACTTGCTCATAAAAATTGCCCACTATATCAAACACTCATATGTACCGTTGCTGTACTTTTTCCTTATCTAGAAATCGAGAAAAAGAATTTTTTTTAGTTTTTACAAAAACGAAGCTATGCTGTTTCTTTTTATGTAGTTGTATACTACAATCCCTTAGAAGTATAACCGTAAATTTTCAGCTTCCCAGAAGCCCTAGTTTTCGAGAAATGCCAAATTTGGCTTTTATCACTCGGGTGTTCAATGCTAAATTAGGTATTTCTCGAAAACTAGGGCTTCTGGGAAGCTGAAAATTTACGGTTATACTTCTAAGGGATTGTAGTATACAACTGCATAAAAAGAAACAGCATAGCTTCGTTTTTGTAAAAACTAAAAAAATTCTTTTTCTCGATTTCTAGATAAGGAAAAAGTACAGCAACGGTACATATGAGTGTTTGATATAGTGGGCAATTTTTATGAGCAAGTTGGAGATCCGTAGGATTTGTTTAAACAAAGATATGAATTTTTCGCGATTTTTTGAATTTCAGTACGACTCACATTTTGGCTGCAAACTTACGGTGGGTCGGAGCTGGTGCGAAATTTTGCAGACCATTTTGTAGAGCTTGCTTTGCTCTATCGGTTGGTACCCTGAAGTCCTGCAAAGACTATGAGGTGTATGACTTATCGCCGTTAGAAGTTAAATGTAACAAGACTTATGTCACAACCTAATAATTTTGCTTTGTTTGCATGAGGGCCACATTTCGAGGAACAAAAATTTGTAGGAGATCTTGGCAGGTGCAGCATTTTATCCTTTTTCTAGCGGTTTTGAAACCTTTGAAGCATTGTCAACATAGGTGCGATAGGGGGAGCCGGGCTCTCCCCAGGTGAAGGGGGTAAGAGCTCTAATTTGTACCTTATTTAGGCACAAATTGAAAAAAATTTAAAAATTTTAAAAGAAATTAAAAATTTTCAAAAAATTGACTTTTTGAAGACCTGTGCTTTCAAAAAGTCATACGGTAACAGCCTGTCTGGACCACTTATGCCAATCCTTTAAATGAAGTTTTTAGATAACAATATGTTTAGTAGAAGGTTACAAACCTTAAGTAATTGCTTAGATGCTCCATCGTTGTACGACTTCTGCCTTGTGTTCTGATAACAGAGTAGATAGAAAATCCCCTCTCCACCTCTGACGTGCTAGTCGGAATGGGAACTAGCTTTGCTAGTAAGTCCATCAGATTTTTACGGTAAGTAATGGGGAAAGCCAGATCGCATATGCTTTCGCAACACGGGAAGAAAGTATTGCATACTTTTTTGGGCCTTGTCGAACTCTGCCTTCACCTTTTCTGGCATTCTCTTGTTAGCTGACGAGAAAGCTGCTCAACTTCTTCTTCAACAGCATCTGCGGAATAACCGAAAAAAGTAGATACTATGCTGCGCGTTGGTTTTTTTCAATATCATAGGTCATTATGTCACAAGGCGAGATACTTCCAGCAGCATAAAGCACAGAGTTAAGTTCGTATTCCAGTCAGGATTTAAGAGCAGTAGCTATGCTTTGTACTAACACCTTCCTTTTGTTCATACCATGTTGTGAATTTAGCAGCCTTGAAATCTTCAGCAACCTGAAGATCAGCAATGGACTTCAGCAACCTGAAGATCAGCAATGGACTTTTGGACTTTTCCTCATTGAAACTAGGCAATCTGCTTGGATTCCTTATGTAGGAAATCGGAGAGTTTCGCTCAATTGTCAACTCTGTATCAATCGACAACATTTTCATCGGCGTAAGATTCTCCTTCTGCCTCGCTATTGAACCGGAACACATGCGAGTCATCTGCGATTTTGTAAAGTACTCTGCCTGCCGTTTCCTCTTCAAAGTGCCAACCTTTCCAAAACATTGAGGGAAATTTTAATAACATGTTATTCTTCTGAATGTCTTAAAGTTTTTGATTCATTGAAACAACCATTCTCCACAAATTAGGTAAGGTGAGTCTAAAGCGTTTTCACAGAAGTGATCTTCTTCAGTACTAGGTTTACAGAGTATAGATTCCAGAAATGGGCGGGTTTTTGTGTGAAGGTGTGGAAATTCACCAATCTCCCATAGTTTTTTGAGTGTGTGCTAATAATGATGGCATGACTGTCAGTCAAAAACGCATTTTTTACCAAAAAAACATAAACATACAACAACGATAAACACGCTTAAATATTAAATAGACGCGTTCGCTCACGTTCCCGTTAGTGCTGATAACGATGCCAATCCACAGCACATTTTTTACTATTAACTTGCTCCACCTCGCTCTTATTAGGTCATCCCGAAAGTTTTTACGCACGATTTTCAAAAATTCATAACTTCTGATTTTTCCAACCGTGACTGCTTCCACTTTTATGTAAAAGGGTAAGTCATGCTCTTTATAATGACATCTCAGCTGCTTAGCAATGGTCATCTGTTGCATAGATAAGAGCGATAGAAGAACAATGGTCAAAAATTAATTTTCTGCGTAGAGTCAAAATCGGAGACTTGCAACAAAAATCGGGGCAGTCAGTATTGTAGGTTTTTTTACCAGATCTTTCTAACAGTGCAGAGTTTGCGACGATTGAGCGTTTCCATGGAAAGTTATGATTTTCCTGAAAAATGCCAAAATAAACCGAATTCGCCCTTTTGTATTGCTTGCTCGAAAATCATAACTTTTCATAGAGACCCTCAATCAGCGCAAACTTTGCACTGTTAGAAAGAGCTGGTGAAGGGACTTACAATACTGACCGCTCCGATTTTTGTTGCAAGTCTCCGATTTTTCATGACCCTACACAGAAAATTTAAATTTTGACTAATTTTCTTCTATCGCTCCTATCTATGCAGCAGATGATCATTAGTAAGCAGATAAGATGTCATTATAAAAAACATGACTTACTATTTCATACGAAAATAGAAGCAGTCAAATCGGTTGGAAAAATCAGAAGTTGTGAATTTTTGGAAATCGTGCGTAAAAACTTTCGTTACGACCTATACAATGTGTTGGCTTTTATGGGTTACCGGAGCAAATAATTTTTAGAGCCGGGAAGCAAAAAAGCCCCAACATGCTTTATACCATTCGAAAGCTGAGATTACGGGAATCGATGTAGACCGTCGACTTTTTTCCAGGTCTTCTGTGCCGCAAGATATGAGGGAATTTATGTACTCCAAAAACCAACTGCTTTTTTGTCTTCACTTCCTGCTTTCCAAATGAATGCTACGAGGATAAATAAATAATATAAATAAACATAAACCGTTTCTTTTGTAAATTTATGAGTGTACTTGTTGTGTGAGGTACTTAGCCTGCAAAACCCTTTAACAACGATTTTTATCATATTCTCAGAGTACAATACCAATCTCAGCCCAGGTGAAGGGGGTCATCGGGAGTTTGGCCTCAAAGTAAAGGGGGGTAAGATCCATCACTCCCCCTATCGCAACTATGATTGTCAATGAGCTCTCGGCAAATTGCCAAATATGCGACCCGGGTAGTATTAGTTAATATTCTACTAATAAATTACGGCAAGTTATGAACGGGAGAAAAAAGTTGTATTGTTTATTCTGCTCTATACACACGTTGCTTGGGAGAGTTGACATAAAATTTGAGAAGTATCGTGGAACTTGATCAAAAAGCATCTTGAAATTTGAAACTTTCAAAAGAGGATTACCATTCAACTCCATTTTCGCGGTGCCAATGAGCGATTCGAAGTATCAACTTTCGAAATATTATGGTACAGCGCAAAGCGCGTCAAAAGAATGAAGTTATGATGATTTTTTCCTTCAAGACTATACAATCAAAAACAAAAATCCTTTAGAAAGAGGATGAAGTGCTGCATTGAAAGCTAGCAAGATTTCTTACAAATCTTTGTTCCTCGTGTGGCGTTTATTGAAGCAAAATCACTTAACGAACTAATATTGGGTCAAAAGGACGTCATAGGTTTTTTCTTTTTGGAATCAAATGTAAAATACGGCTCTTTCAAACCACCCGGAAAACTTCCTTTTCCGCAATGCTCTTGGTACATCGCATCTCAAGCTGCTTCGTTCGTCAAATGTAATAAGTGATGTGCCGTGATAATCCTCAAAAAATAAACCGAGGTACTACAGCGAGGTTTGCACGAGTATAAACAATGTCGTTCAACCTAAAAGAGTTTCTACGCTTCAAGTGGACGTACTTGGGCATTTTTCGGTGCCGATATTCTCGTTTGAATTGATGTGAAAGGCAGATTCTGACATTTAGAAAAAAAATCGATTTATTCTGGGACTTCAAAATGCCCTGAAGATTCTTCGTAACCTATAGAACTTCACGTAAATCTTCTCTGTCGAAATAGCAACCACCCTATTTACCACGTGGTAGCTTCATACAGCTACAGCTAACCTAGTTAGCCAAAAGTGCTTTGTTTGCCATTTTTAGTACTATGAAGTGCATCAAACGTTTGGTTGACAGGGAAGGGAAATTGCTTTTAATAGTGTGTCCTGTTGAGTCATTGTAGCAATAGCAATCCTTAAATGGCTGAACTAAGAGAGGTGCGTCTATTCAAATAACAAATCGAACGCAGCACATAATGTTTGTTAATTGTTTTCTAGTGTGATAACAAACCATTAACACTTTGTACAGGGCAGAGATGTAGTACTATACTGATGGAGCAATAATCTCCTCATTAAACAATAGCAGGAACTTTTGGTAATTTTCGAGCTCATTTCACGGGAATGATTTATAACCGCTAGAAAGAGGAGATGCTGTGTCGAAGCTACCGAGATCTCAATCGTTCACAAAATGTATCGTTTATTTAAAAAAAGAAGTATACTTTCGGAACGGCTCAATACTTTGCATAAAGGTGGCCGTGGGTTAACGAAAAGTTTGGGAATTTTTATTCCAGTAATTTTCGAGAAGTCGTAGCCCAGGGCAAACCGCAAAGATTTTGATAAAGAAAAACCATAAAGAACCAAGTCGCCTAAGTTTACGAAATTTTAAGTCGATGTCGAACAACAACGAAAACTATATAGCCCATGCTCTCCCCGCCCTGATGTGTATGTGTGCAAAGTTTGTTCAATTTAATGATTGCTAAGAGTAGAAACCACGCAATTGGTACCTAGACTGATGTCCCTAGATGCAAAATTCGTTCTGAAAAAAATTTAGCGTCAGAAATACAGGTTTCGCAAAAGAGCAAAAATTAATGACTTAGCGTTACGGCGGCTGAGCTCGTCGAACGTGGCAGTTATGTTCACAAACTAGCTGGCAAACCCAGCCCGCCCGGACCTGTCAGTAATATAATCGCAGTCAGTCTGCTCACTTACGCTCCTCCCCTGTGCCAACTCCCAGCTATGTAGCTCAAACTTTGCAAAAAACGATAAAATCGATACCGTTCGATAACGAGAAGTAGCCTACAACGCATGCCCCTCCGTGAAGTGTAAGTGTGCCAAGTTTGGTTCGGCTCGGTGCAGAAATAGAACGGAACATACTTACAGGCACTCATACAGACATTCAGCTCCATAGATACAGATTATGAACGGTATTCTATGTTATATAGCTGACCCATGTTGAAAAAATCCAGCCAGTTCAAAATGTTGGAAAAGCTGAAACATGGAAAACGATATTACGGTTATGGCATGTATTATTAGGGCTATAACTGATTATCAAAACATATAAGAATTAATGTTTGTCCTCGAGACGTCGTAGCGATTTCGATAGCAATGGAAGATTTTTGATTCCTTAGGATAATATTGTCTTTTTACGAAATATGAAAACAAGACATAAAGAGGAAACAAAATACAAGACTTTAACTAGTTTTCTAAAAACCTTGACAAGATATTATACGGTTTTTAGATAGAGCATCTTCTGCTTTATCAACGTAGTGCATCTTTTGATTATTAATAAAATAAATCTTTTGTGTTGTCTCAAATAGAGTTATATTTCCGCGAAATCATGGGCCTTGAAAGAAGCAAGCCAGTGGAGAAACTGATTTATAGAGCCTAAAACATACTCCCGCGATTCCGCGCTGCCACACGACTTGAGATTTATCAGATGCACAGATTGAAGGTATACGAGTTTTAGGTCCATGGGCGCATAGCTTTCTTTCGCAAATTGTCGTAAATGTCGCGGATTGAGCCCCCAGCTCCTAATGTCAGTGGTATCGTTGCTCTCCTGCATCGGCGAGGGGAGCCAGGGGTCCCATCCGGGATAGGATGTGGCGTACATTGTGGTGGCGTTACCTGTAAGAATGCGAATTCCACACAACATGCCATGCACACATAGAGGCCCTTGCCACCAGCCTACTTAGCAACTACTTGACACATGCGACTCGACTCATACTTCCAACTATCGATAGTTGGAGCATGTACATATAACCAAGGCACTTAACTAGTACTGTGCCAGCCTTCCAACAGATCTATCCCATTAGGCGAGATTATAGAATACACACCAACATTGATGACACAAGGGCCGGTAGTAATCCCCCCGACCTGGCGGCAGGTCTCGTCGGCAGGTCGCTGGCACCTTTTCCGTGAGATGGCCAGAAAGTGAGACCCCAAATTTAGGCCGTCCCAGGCCTTTTTCCAAAAAAATTTTCTCGATAAAGATGCCGCCTCCTCGACTCTGTAGAAAACTCCATAAAAGTCTGCGGTTCCAAAACTTCTCCTTTAGGAAAATATCTGGAAGCGCAGGAGGAGCTGCCGGCAACTTCGCGAGGTCAGTTGCCGGCAACCTGCCGGCAGCTCGTCGAAATCCGCGAGATGGCAGCTGCCGGCAGGTCAGAGAGCACGGGAAATAGCGTGCTCTTTTGAGAGAGGGAGCTGCCGGCATCTCGACGTGCCCCTACCACGTCGAGGTGGTGGCACCTTTGCCGACGGCGTCTGCGAGTTTGCGAATTGCGGCGGTATCACACAATTTACGTCACACGAAAAATCAAAAATTCTACTTTTCATCAAAAAACTGTCATTTTTCTCATTGTATGAGTTTTTCTTTTTTAAAACGACGATTTTCTTACAGAGAAAAAACCTAGTCATGCTTTAAAACCATAAAGAACACTATCTTTTTTGGCAATCTCTTCTAAATCCCGTTTGCACCGATTTCGCCCCTCTCTCGCTCATATCAATCAGCTGTTCTTTCAGGTCAAAGTCTCTCACGCAATGTATTGATCCCTCTTACAGGCGGCCACTTACCGGTGCGTTCCTCCTATTGCTGGTGCAATCGGCAATGGTTGCCCGACTGGTCGAATGGTTAACGGGGTGGCACTTGAAGTTAACGCACTTAGGTTCGGCCGCGCGCGAGGTAGCAGTTTTGCGGCTGTGTGCGTCATCAAAATTTGATGTGCGAAATGATTGCGCACTAAGGCTACACAAGATTATTGAAACCTACAATCACCCCACGAGCTGCCGCCGATGATGGCAACTTCCCCGCGATGTGTGCCTACCTGCCACCAGGTAGGGTAGATTACTACGGACCAAGATATCCCCGGAGCCACAGCCGAGCTGTGGCTCACCGCAAAAACAAATCACACGTGTAAAATGCCCACCATTTATCCACAACTATTCCCTAAACTCAAACACAAGGGTGGAGCACAACCAGCCCGATGTTAAACTAGGTGCCAACAATATCGGAAACCCCCTGGCGGTGTCGCCGGCGTGTGCCAGGCTCGAGCGCTCACGGGGTTACCTCGTCTGCGGGGTCGCCTTTCCTCCGTGGCGTGTTGGATGTAGAGGACGAGCGAGTTGGGGACGGCGCTGCATCGATCGATGGCATGGGAGACGAAATTGGGACCCAATCAGTCGTCAATGTCCTCACCAGGTAACGACATTGGCGACTGATTGAAAGCTGCGGCAGCGGTGGGAAGGCGGGAACAGCGCGAGGACAGCGTTTCGGGACCCCTCCGCAGCGCGCCGGCGGCTTCCTTCGAAGGAAGTCGCGAATCCGCGACAGCAAATCCAGCGCTTACGTCTGATTATAAAGAGTCGTTACAGTGCTAGATCGACTACATGGAATATGCCTTGGCCACACTTCACACGATTTATGTCGCGACGCAATCTGGTAATTTACCAGATTTCTTCAAATGCCAGGGCAGACCGCAAAGTCAGTCAGTAAAGTCTTTATGACTTTCGTAGATTGATAAAATGTCTCATCATCTGCATATTAAGGATTCCTCAGACAATCGACCGGACCCCTCCGCCGGACAGTCCGAATCTGCCAGAGTCGCGCCGGACCCAGTTGACCAATGAGAGAGGGGCAAATGGGCGGTCCGTCGCGGTGACATCACTGGCAGGCAAGTGGGAGGCTTCTCCGGCCCTGCTGCAAAGGTACGCCATTTCTCCGGCGCGACTCTGCCAGATTTGGAAGAGCCGCGCCGGAGAAAATCGGAGGGGTCCGGAGCAGAAATGGGAGGCCTCCGGAGCAGAAAATGGGAGGTATCCGGGGCAGAAAATGGGAGGTAACCGGAGCAGAAAATGGGAGGTATCCGGAGCAGAAAATGGGAGGTATCCGGAGCAGAAAATGGGAGGTATCCGGAGCAGAAAATGGGAGGTATCCGGAGCAGAAAATGGGAGGTATCCGGAGCAGAAATGGGAGGTATCCGGAGCAGAAAGTGGGAGGTATCCGGAGCAGAAAATGGGAGGTATCCGGAGCAGAAAGTGGGAGGTATCCGGAGCAGAAAATGGGAGGTATCCGGAGCAGAAATGGGAGGGCTCCGCCGGACAAATGGGAGACCCACCGCTGGGGAAACGCCGCGACCCTGCCATTTCTCCGGCGGCGGCCTATCCGTTGCCTGAGTCGCTCATGATGAGATTGTGGACAATTGGAGTATTGCCTAATTGCGTCACGACTGAAATTGCGTAAGGTATGGTCAAGGCTTCAGGCTTAAGGCGCGCAATAGCATTTGAGATCAGTTGCTTTGACTGAAAATGCGTCAAGTTCCCGTTTTTCTTGCAGTCCTGATAGCCCTGTAACAGAGCATAGAAGAAATTGGTGAACCAGCTTCTATATAAGAAAACGGAGAGAAATTACGCAGTCACGTATGCGTGATTGAATGATGAAACGCGATTACTGTATGAATATTCGTCGTCGATCATTACTGCGAAAACTTTACAAATCTTGCACTGATTAAATGAGGCAATAGTCTCCAGTCGAAATTCCTCCAATACAGGTGGAAAGTGCAGTCAGCGGGTTATAAACATAGCAGCACTTATGGTAGCTTCAGCAGGGCAAGTGAATGATTCAAAATATTGTAGAGTCAGGTCGCCGGTGACAGTTATTCCGTTAGACTGATTAGGCAGTGTTCGAGTTAGTTGGAATAGATGTAGAGGAATTGGGTCACTAGCAACGATGTGTCAACCACATCATCTGTGTTTCATTCTCAGCGTAAGTCGCCTTAATATATATAAGTAGTGGGCTATCTCCTTTTCGATTTGTTTCGTTTTGTTCTTGACGTCTGACTGCATAGTCACTTATGACTTTGGCTTTCCAGGCTCCGAAGAAGGCGTTGAACGCCGAAATGTCGACGTCAGTCAATAAAAAGTATTGTTACCAATCTTGGTGTATCGAAAGCAACGTCTACAAGTGATTATCATGCAAAGATTCAAGAACAACCGATCAATGCCTATATAAAGTAGTTACTTTATCATTGAGATTTCAGGTGATTTTGTGTATTAATGCCGCATACGACGATTGCGATGATAATAATCTCAACCCTATTATTAGAAATGGATTGAGAGACGTGCTCAAAGGGAAAAAAGCTCGGGTGGGTTTGTTGTTTACGCTTTTTACAATCTTCTTCCAGCTTCCTCTGCCAGTATACAAGGTGTCCCAAAAAAGTATACACTGTTTGAATTTGACCTTTGATAACTCTCTACAAATTCTGCTGACCTTTGTTCACCTTGTGTAGAAACTTTAACTTAGATGCTTATGGAGCAATTCACCAATCGCTTTTCATTACTGCATATTTACATACACTTCCCAGCATAGAACGGCATACTGAATCAAACTGCCTAGAAAATTCCAGGGAAAATGTCAGAAGTGTTTTGCCGCTGATTTCACGAGTCGAACTTTATGTAGATAACAGGCTTTTGAGTAATGTTTTCACCTTCTAAAGATTATTAAAGACAGGTATTACGTTATATATGCATTCAGAGACAAATCGCTGCGGTAAACAGGTTTTACTTTAAGGAGTGGAGACACTAATTGGCTTAGTGCAAGTGTTTTCAGCTTGGTTGGTTTTCATTCTATGGCAAAATATAACCGTGAACGCTCAGCACTTTTCTTGAAATTTTTACCGTAATCCAACAGTAATGAAGACCTTTCGGTAATTTAATACTGTAAATCTGAATTGGAGCCAGCTCTACAGAGAACTGTACCTCAAACGACACTGTGGGAATAGAGATATTGACGTACCAACAGAATACATCCTTTTCGGACATTCCGAAGTACTGATCTTCTAGTACGACTGCAAACTAGAAAACGAAGTTGCCGATGACCTTATTTTTTACAAACGGTATGGCTTCGGAAGTCCAAAAAACGTGAAGGAAATACTAAAGTTTGTGAAGAAAATGGAAGTTGGGTACAAAGTGAAATACTTCACGTAAGTTCACTTTTCTCATCGTTCAAACTAAAGCAACCACAGATGATTTCCAGGTCCCAGAAAAAAATGTTTGATTATGTCAAGCATGTTAAAGGAAAAAACGTCGGCTGTGTTCAACTTCTTCATATTTGCTCTCATCTTGTGCATTATTACCAGGGATACATATGCCTCATCGAAAAGTCATCTTTTTGGTGGTGGTTTGGAAACTTCTAAACTTTTCTCATTGCTGAAGAAACTTATAAAGTTTTTACGTTGCAACACTTAGTTCTTGCCACAACAAACTCATGAACCTTCAGCTTCAGCTCTGACCATTGACATGCGCACTCACCAACGGCGTATGATTGCTTGATAAGGAAAAAGTAAAATATGAAGCTTTCTAACATTCAAGGGCAGGGACTTGAGCACTACCATCGCCACCGGAAGGTTAGGCTATTGCAATCTTAGACCAACTTCGGCTCTTACAAGGGAGAGTGTCGCCTGGTCAAAATGGTCGTTTACCACAGGATTCATACCGTTACGAAGAGCTTGAGGCGCTAATTTTCAGCCTACCTTCCATATGTGAAAACGCTTTTCAGAATAGAAGGTATGGACGCCTTTCAATTGGCAAAATTTGCATATTTTGAGTCACTAATGGTGGAAATCGTTCAAATTACTTATTGCGCTTAAAGGTCCTAATGCCTATAAAAGAAGAGAACGGCTTGGATCCTTTTCGTACTCCGCCTCCTTTTTTGCGCTCCGCCCACCCACGGATTGCGCCGTGATTTGTTCTGATGTCAAGCAACGTCGAAACGTAGAGTTTATGATGTGGCACTGTTGCAGACGACGAGTTTCCTTTGCATACGATTGAATACCGTCGGAGCACTCGTCCACTTCTGCCAAAACAGTTCTTCAGAAAGGGGCAACTTTGGAGCTTTTTGGTAATTCCTCATATCCGGAATTAGTGTATTGGAAAGCCACGAAAACAATAATAAGAGACGAAACTCCGGGTGAACGCTGCCTTCAAGGATAATATTCAAAAAAGATCAGCTTGACATTAAGCATGGATTAGCTGTTTCGGAGTTTTTTGAGATCAAAATGCCTAGGAATTGATAGTTATGGCTTTTCTCACCCTTGTAAAATTCCCAAAAACAAAATCCCATAAGTTAAGCATCCTGCAGATATGGAAAGCAGATCAGCGCTTTGGCTGCGTTCATACCGATCCGGAAGTCCGAGAACAGTTCCAGCAAAGCGCCTGAAATGAGCGCTGGGCTGGAACTGTTCCCGGACTTCGGCATCAGTATGAACGCAGCCTTTAAGCTCTTTGTGATGATATGCATCTTGTGGCAACCGGCCCTTTTTGCGACCCTCCGTTAGGCAAGACAACGCCAAAGAAAATAGATATTAAGATGGAATTGCAATTACAAGTCACTAACATCGTCTCAATGCAGTTGTGGTCCCGCACGAAACCATCAGGTGTCTATACCAAAGCTGCACTTCTGCCTTATTCGAGGCGGGGACCTGACCTTATATAAGTGTCCAAAGAATGACCACCTGGGGTAAGTTCCTCGGTCGTTGCAATGAACTCTTTTCGTTTAACTCATAGACTGTAACCATACCAAGAAGTTGAGCGGATAATCATATTGGCAAGGTGAACGGTCAGAAACGTAGTGTACTTCTTTTAAAGGATAAAACTCATACGTCGTTGTTCCTGAGTCGATCGAAAACTCTCATACATCACATTATGCAGATTACGGTGCTGACTATTTCTGTCCAAAATACTTACTTATTTTGATATTACAAGGGAAGCGTATTTAGTCGAAGTGCCTTTTGAGATGAGACCCATACTGCTTTGGAAGAGGTGCACGCTGGTTCCAAATCTGCCTTTATCTGCCAAGCGCCTCTGGACGTCGAGTTATGGGCGTTTTTCGGGTCAAAAAATTGAACGCAAAATTGGAGCAAAATTGTTCAAATGGTCCGGTGCCGAGTATCGGGGCATTTTGTCTAATATGCTAAAACGTAGCATTGCTTTACCTTAGCACTGGAAAGATTGTAACTATTAATTTACCTAAATTCTCTATAGGTCTGTAACTCTGACTGCTTTAGACAGTGTTCACTATGAATGAAATTCTTTATTCTGGCCAAGTTCTTTCACTGACGGCAGGTACTCAACAGAGAATTTGGGGTAAAGGTCTGCATTCAATTCTCTCGTTCTAAAAATGGTCACTTGGGGTCCAGAGGCGCTTGGCAGATAATGAAGGCAGTTTTGGCGCCAATGTGCGATACTCGCCAAAGCAGCGTGGGTGTCATAAGGCTATTTTGACTAAACAGACTTCTCTTATCAGGCGTCCCTTTCTCAAGCGTACGGGCCAAAACGCAGAAGTTGCCATTGCTGCCTGTCCCTCGCTTTGGCTGCTCCAAGATGAGGGCTTGAGCTACAGTAGTTTGATCATGTACCAAACCATTCACAACAGCACTTAAATTTGGATAAGGGAGTTCCATAATACGAAAATTCTTGAAGTTGGTTTGCAAATTATGTTGATGTTCTCCATATCAGTGTACTTACAAGGGAGGGTTACGAAGTTAAAGTGGTCGATCATTACAAACTCATATCGTTAGTGAAAGCTTAGAGCGCTGATGCCAAATTTGCTTTTCTTATCTGCAGAGCATCTTTGGGAAAGAAACTATGGGCATTTTCTAAGGCGGTAAACTGATCTAATGGCTGGGTAGTATGCATCACTACAGTCTCCCTAACCTCCAAATGAAGCAGCGGCAAGTGTCAGGATACTTCCTACAATAACTTTCTTCTGCCTAATGTGTTGGTAGTTCCTAAGTCTTCATTTGACGTCTAGAGAGGCGTAGCGATTGCTAGCCGGCCAATAATTCATTTGTTTTGCTCAAAAATGCTCATAACTTCTTTTTTAGAGGTGTTCTGCAGATACGAAAAGCAAATTTGAAGTCAGCGTTCCAAACTCTCACTAATGGTATGCAATTTGTAGTCGGCCACTCCGACTTCGTGACCCTTCCCTGTTTGTGAAAATTTACCTTATTCAAAAATATATCTTTTCCCGTGACCTGCCGGATATAGTACCAGATGATAAAACTGAAAGGAAACATTAAAAGAGGGCCCAGGAAGTTTGAGATAGTAGTAGCCATAAATATGTGTTTTTGTCAAGACAATATCGCTATGACTGATTAGTGCATCGAGAGATCACTTGATGTTTGTACGAAGTGTCAGAGTGAATCCAATCTTGTCTATGCTAATGTTAATTACCCTGATGAGCCATGTTCGTGAATACGGGTTGATCGCTCTCTGAGGTAAGATTCACCCTAAGTAGGATTTACCCTCAAGGATCCGGAAAATGAAACCTAAGGGTAAAACTTACCTTCAAAGGTAAGGTTTGCCCTCAGGGTCCGTTGAAAAACACGACCGTTGGTCTATCATCTGGCACACGTGCCTTTTCTTGACTGAGCAAAAGATTACCAGTGTCGGGCAATCTTGTTCCAAAGTCCTTTTCCTGCTACCTTAGACAGAGCAAATTGAGTGGTTTTCTGTACTTTTTCAATTTTTATTTCAATTCAAAGCAAGGATCATTGCTAAACCGACCACTGGCTACAAATGAGCAGTTGTGCTATTACTACCTCTCAGATGAGTTTGCTTTGCCAAGTGGTCGGGGGTCGAAAAAAGTGCTTGGCAATTTTCAGAATAAACTTTTGTAGCTACTGAGTCGAGTTCAGCACAGAAAGAATTCTCCAAGTGTATCTTCAACGCATCGATCATTTCTAGAAAGAGTTACGGCTAGTCAAAGCTGAACTTTAGAAACGGGTCTTTGGAACACCTAATCAAAACAATTGTTGCGAAAAGAGCTAAGCAGCACACCGCTCGTAATTTGTGGGAAGGACGAGTGGTCATCAGAGTCAGGTGGCATTAGCGTCGCATCACAATATCTCGCGGACTACGAATACAAAATGCAAAATTACTACTCATCTCCGCTGGGCGCGGCACAAGTGATATACAGTGTCGCCGGCGACGGCATCTAATATAACTTTTTCCCGAAATATTCTATCATGACGGCTGATTCGCCTAGGGCGATAGCTCATGGACATCCTCTACACTTTCGGATGCCCGAAAGTTGAAAATTTTTGTATCTTTGTTCACAGAAAACTTACGAGATTCGAAAGGCTTGCGCATACACAATCCACAGGATCAGCTTTCATCGAAGGTAAGTAGTTAAATTCAAAGAGCATGATTAGCTCTTCTCAATGTTATATACAAGATCGACCGCTTCTCAAAGAAAGATTTCTACGAATATGAAACGACCCAATAAAAGTAACAAACAAAGCATTATTGGCTAACGAATTTACAAGGGAACCGTGTTCAGCCGAAGATGTCTTCTCAGATGAGAACCATTGCACAGCGATTCCATATTTGCTTTCACTATCTGCCAAGTGCCTCTGAACACCGAGTTATGGGCGTTTTTTCGGATCAAAAAATTGTAAGGCAAAAGTGGAACAAAAATTTGCTCAAATGGTCCATGTCGAGTATCAGAGCAGTTCATGCAATGGATACATTTCGTCTAATATGCTAATACTTAACATTGCCTTTAAGCGCTGGAAAGACTATCTGAATGCATTCATTTTTCCTAAAAATGTCTCGGAGTTTAGAGGCGCTTAGTAGATAATGAAGGCAGATCTGGAGCGTCCGTGCAATCCTCTTCGAAGTGGTATGAGCTTCATCTAAGCCATTTCAACTAGAAGTGCTTTCCTTGTTGGCTGTAGCTGTTTGAAGCTACCAGTGGTAAATAGAGTAGCTACTATTTTGGAAGAGAAGATTATTATGTAAAGTTCTATGGGTTACGAAGAATCTTCAGGGCATTTTGGAAAAGTATATTATGAAAGACTTTTTTGCATAGTAATTTTGTCAAACACCCTACAAGATTGTGGAAAAAGTCCTGGAATGAATGGAAGTTTTTGTTTTGTAAATATCAAAGGCTGTCTTTTCGTAGATAGAACCGAATATTTATTTCCAAATAATTCATTAGAATTGTTTGACTATTCCAATATTAATATTTGAGAAAGTCCAATTATTTAATTATTCGAATAGTCGAATAAATGAAAAAAGGTCTTTAGTTAAATAATTCTGTCATTCAGAGGCTTGGAAAAATGATTTCTTAGAGTATTCGATTATGCGAGGAATTTTGAGAGCAGTTATTCTATTAGGTTGGCTAATAAATAAGTTCGGTCGCTTTTTCAGCTCTTACAAATGCTGTAGACAAGTTTTTGTCCAGTGTTTGGTATCTCTGAAAAGACCACTTCACTGGGTATTGGAGCATATATTCTGATTGAGTAAAACTTATTTTCTCAGGAAAAAAATCCGCAAAGAGATGAAAAATCGCAATTTTCCCATAATGCGCAAATATGAGAAAATTTGGTTCTCTTAGTGAAACATTTTCAAAATGGCAGATCACAGTTCTTTTTGTTGTTCACTAAATAGGAATGACTCCTCTGTATTTAAACACCAAACTGCTGTTCTTTACATCCATTACAGCATGAAAACGAAGCTCAAGAAGTCAAAGAATTGAGCTTTTCTTTAGTGACGATAGAAAATCCTGATTAGTTGATATATGATAGAGGAAGCTTCGAACTACTTTCTCACAAAGAATCATAGATTGAAAACAACAGGAAAATTTTTTATGACAATTTGTATGCCAAAACGAACTTACTCTTTAGCCAACCTAATAATATTCGAGTATTTGGAAAGTATTGAAACTGCTGCTCGAATATTCGAATATTCGACTATTGTGTTTAAATGTTTGGATATTACATGCCATCATTTAAATATTGCATTCAATTACTCAATAATATCGAGTACTCATTTATTCGAATAGTTGAATATTCGATCAAGTTCAGTTATTCGAATGTTCGAAAGTTCGAATTTTAGAATTTGCCCATATTTGAACATTGATTTGAAAAATTGAAAATCGAAAATCTAATAATATTCTGTCATTCGAAAATTTTTCAAAAATCATTTATTCGATATCCGTTCAATTGGATGAAAATTTCCGTACGTTGAAACTATGATGTCTTTCACATCAAACGAAAATATCAGCACCGAAAAGTGCCCAAGTGCTTCCACTTTAGGCATAAAAAACATCTTTCAAAATGAATGACGGTGTGTTTACACCGGGTTTACAATGTGTTTACACTTAAATAAATAAGTGCAAAATCGCAGTAGTATTTTCAGTTTTTTCAGGA